>JAWNLX010000587.1:11022500-11037500 GCA_035042055.1 Drosophila macrothrix
TTACAATGTGTGTGTGTGTGTGTGTGTGTGTGTGTGTGTGTGGCAGAGTGGAAGAATGCATCCATTATTGTTGTTGCTGTTTGATTATGTGCGTAATTAAATTTTGCCCATTTGGTGCGTTTTATTTTGGCCCAGTGCAGAAATTAATTTGTTTACTATCCAGTGTAAATAGGCAGTGAGAGAGCGAGAGAGACAGAGAGACAGAGAGAGAGAGAGGGGAGAGATTGCAAGAGAGTAGAGTTCCAGCTCCATTGAAACAATATGCAATTTTTCTTATCCGTAATGCCAAAAACATCGTATAAAAGCGATAAACAAGTGAAAGTTATAAGTTATTTTATATTATATTTTAATATATTAAATTATATTTTATTATATTTTATTATATTGTATATTATTCTTCTATGAATCTTGCCAATCTATACCACTAAATAATTCGCTTTAAACAGTCCAAGTTGCCTTTACTGAACTTGATTTGATTAATATCTGAGAATAAACTTGCATAAATTTGAATTGTTTGTTAAGAGAGACTAGAGTGAGAGAGAGAGAGAGACTGAGAGAGAAAGCGAGAATGGGGCATAATTGGAGAAATGTAAGGACTCATTAGAAATGCATAAGAGCAGGTGAACAAGTGGTCGAAAATGTCATGCGACTGGTGAGCAAGCGAAGCGGAAATAAATGCATCTATTTCCATTTGGACTGCCATTCAAAATCCAATTGCTATTCGCATTCCCAGTTCCGTTCCGAGTCCTGTCATTAAAGGCTGCCAACTGCACTGCCCATTGCTCATGTGAGCGCTGGCATTGGGCAACGCCCCCGCAACCGAATAGGAGTAGGAGTAGGAGTAGGAGTAGGAGTAGGAGTAGGAGTCGGAGTAGAAGACGGAGTCGGAGAGATGGCTTGAACTACTTTTGAGCCCGGTCTCGAAATTGGCAGAGCTGTCTGCTGGTAAACGGTCGAGCGTTGCCAAGAAATGTTGAAAAACATTTCGTCTTGGACTTGTGCGTCTCATTCTACGACGACGACGCCGACGACGACGGGAAATTAGCTGCCATTAGTCATTTTTATTGTTTTCGGTCGCGGCCCCGAAGCAACGGGCAACAAGCGGCAGCAACAACAATAACAATAGCTGAGGAAAAACATGGTACGGCCCAAATTGGGCAGCAAACAATTTGTATTAACAATTTTTCCATTTGGCCCGAGGTCCGAAGTGAAATGTCTTAATTATTTTGGGAGCTAACCGCCTCCTGCCCTACCAAACAGTCAAACAGTCAAACAGCCAAACAGCCAAACAACCGACCAACAACCGACAATCCGACAACCCAACAAACATACAATTTTCGTTTACGACATTTTAATTAAGTTTTTCGTTTTGGGTTTTCCCTCAGCCCCTTTGACTTTGACCCCCACTCTTTGCCTATTTTCCTCTCTCTTTCGCTCTCTCTCTCTCTCTCTCTCTCTCTCTTTCTGTCTCTCTTGTGGAAATTGAGCAAATTAATAAGAACGCCATTGGCACGCCCCGAAAACGCTTCAGTTGCAGGTCGACTAGCTCGAGTAGCTCGAGTATCTCGAATAGGAGCCATATTCCCAATCTAAAGTTCTATTTACTGCTGCTGCTGTTGTTGTGGCTTCTGCTGCTGTTACAACTGCTGCTGTTACAACTGCTGCTGCTGCTGCTGCTGCTGCTGATCATCATCAGTGATCATCAGTGATGAATGAATTGAGCCGATCTCCTACTGCTCATTAGCCTCGCCGACCGCGAGCGCGTCGAGTAATTGCCATCATTTCTATGGGGCCAGCCTATAGACCGTAGATTAATTGTCTGAATGTACGTAGTGAAGTAGTAAAGTGAACCGAAGAGCCTCGCAGCGAGTTGCGCTCAGATGAGATTTAGTCAATTGGATGATGATGTTTCCAGAATCTAATAAGCATGGGAACTGTGTAAGGCACTCAACGAAATTTCAATGCGCTTACAAATTGTTCCAAAAAAATAACGATTTTTGTTTAACCTTCAGATTGTGTTCTCTAAAGAATACATCCTTAAATGCCTTAAGACGGCATTCATTCACTTTCACTTGTTCCTTTCTCTTCGTGCCGTATCCATAAACGATGGAAAATCCTGCCACATTTTGGTGGAATCTCCGTCGGCTGGATTGTAAATTTACCCAAGGCATAGGCATAGTGCATGCGCTTGCTAAGCAACCCTTTTGCCCCTCAAAGTGCAGGGTGCTCATTAGAAATAAAAATAAAAAAAGAAATGAAAATAAATAGATAAAAAAAAGAAGAAAACAAGACTGGAAGCCACACGGAGCCATCAACATCAGCAGCTAATGCGCATCTGTCGATCTGGTCGACTGTTCGGCTGGTCCGATTTCCACAGATTTTCCCCCATAATTAATAAGCCGCTTCGCATCAGACGTCATTCGTCTCGTTGGCTAATTGGTCGATCGTCAGATTCGTAGCAGTTCCCCAAGAGACGAGACGAGGCGCTCCAAATGAGCTTTTGACGAGCGTTTTGCCTCGGGAAATGATAATTATTTAAGTGACTCTCATTTAGCTGCGTGCCTCTGCCAAAAATAACTGAGATACTTAAAAAAAAAACAAAAAAATAAAAATAAATAAATCCAAAAGCCTAAAAACAACGGTTAACAGCTGCAACAGTGAAGCAAGCCATTGCTGCCAAGAACTTGCACTCGCCCCCCGTTCCTTACCTCTCCACGACCCACGCCGGGACTTTGCCTCGCCAAATGATTTGCATAATTTACGAGGGCGACAACCCTTGCTAGGCCCATAAATTCACTCAATTTGCCGCTCTTGGCTGCTAGCCAGCTCTTCAAATTATACGACTGCCCAAAGCAAATGGAATATGCACTTTGGCAGTGAGCAACAGCAATACCAGTAACCCAAAACCCAAAACTCAAAACCTACCCCCAACCCCCAACTTCATCCCCACCCCCAGCAAACCCTTTTCGCTTTAAAAAAGCCAACACCCGTCGAGGGCATTTGTAGGCGTGTGGAGCTATTCAGCTAATAAAAATCAAAAGGCGTTTTGTTCGCTAAACTTAAATTGAAAACACTTCAGCAAAGCAACAAACAACAACAACAAAAGGATAAACACTTCAAGGGGCGGATTTGGCTTAGGTGAAATAAAGCCCAAAAAAGAAAAACCACCTAACGAACCCCATCTAGTGTCTCTCTGTGTGTGTGTGTGTGTGTGTGTGTGTGTGTGTGTGTTGCCGTTTAGCACAAAGATGGCGGCTGTAGATAATGAAATTTGCCGAAATAAAAGACAAAAAAAAAGAAGCGAAGAGTAATAACAACAAGCACAAATTGTTTGGGGGGTTGTGGGTGACCGGGGGGCTTGGGATGGGCGCTTTGGCATTTTTTGGTGTTCAGCTACTTACGGTGGTTTAACTTGTTGTTGCTGCTCTTGTTGTTGGCCATTTACAGTTTTGAGGCGTAATTTTTTGTGTGTCTTAAACCGCCACGCCCCCCCAAAAAAAAAAACGCCCCTAAACAAATGGCCAATAAGTTGGCAGCCAAATTGGCGAGGCCATTTCAGATTAGCCGTTTAGAAGTGCCATTAAGCAGAAGGATTGCAAATGAATTCACTGGCTCTTACCCTGTCAACCGCCCCCCTCCTCTCTCCCCGTCAACACAAATTGTGTCCCCCTCTTTGCTGTCATCTTACATTTAATTCCCGCTTCTTGTTCCCTTATTATTTGCACTGAGCATGGAAGTGGAAATTTGTATTTGAAGTGGAGCTTGCAGCTTGCAGCTTGCAGCTTACCTCCCACATCGGTCTGCTTGAGCTGATCTATCAGCCACTCTTTGTTCTTCAACTCAAGCTGCATATATGATATGAACTGAGTGGATAATAACATGCATATTGGGCAAATTTACTGCTGCTGCGCATATCAATCTAACTCGTTCTTCAACCGATTGTTCCTATGGCAGCAATGCGGATGCACAAAAAAAAAAAGAGCCAGAAGAAAAGAAAAAGAATCTTTCGATGTAAGATACAAATTAAGAAACAAAGCAAAGTAACTAAAACTAATCTTTTATCTGAGCTGATCAGGGCTAACTATAAGTTGATTTTATGATGGGTCAACTTCAAGTCCTTGTTAACAACTTATCAGTAAAGTTAGTATATGGTTGTCTCATTCCATTCGCACCGAATTCCTTTATCGTACATGGCATAAAAACCAAAGCCGCAGACACGTAGAGTTAAGCGTTTTACCACAAAAACCGACTCGACACTCTGCAGCCCCCGCCCCCTTCCCACAACTGGCAACTGGCATTCAAACGCTGTTTCCTACACACACGTTTCGATTTTATGTTATCTCCATGGGATTTACCAAGTGATACGCCCCGTCTACCCCAGTCACAGTCACAGTCCCACTTTCAGTCCCACTTCCAGTCCCAATTCCAGTCCCATTTCCACCCACAAGCCACCCACAAACGCTGCACGGGCAACGACATGAAAATTATGTAAAACTTAAGTAAAAGATGAGCTCGTCAAGAATTATGACACCCAAGGGACGAAGATGTGTGCAAAGCGCAACAGTGAATAAAGCAAAACAACAACAGCACACAGGGCAACAGTAGTGTTGTAGTGTCTTTGCTGTATTTGTTGTTGTTGTTGTTGTTGTTGCTCGAACAACCCCAAAAAAAAAAAAAAGAATGCCAAGAGTCATATAAATAGATACGGCGTGAAATTGCAAAGAGTAAGTAGAAACTTGAAATACGCTTTCAACAGAAACTGCTTTCTATAGTTAAGAAGTAAGCATAAGTAGCGAGTGAAAAGTAACGAGTGACAACAAGCAAAACAGTGATGAACAACTGGCGAGTAACTAATAAATGCAACAACTAAACAAATATAACGAACGAGATGGATATCAAGAGCTTAACGAGTAATTCGTAACGAGAGTAGCCATTAACGAGTGTAACACGAGCATCGAATCAGACATTGAACAAATCAATAACGAACGAGAAAGAAAGCGGGAGCATTAAGTTGGGATTAATTCGTAACGAGAGGAGCTATGCACAGAACAATTAGCGATCAACGAGTAACGAGCAAAGATAATAGACAATAAAAATACCTGTAGAAAATATTAACACAAGCAGCTCAAGTCTCGTCAAGTATTTTCCAGATCTCGCTATTCACTCACCCGTCAACTAAAAGCCCCCAAGATGACTCTGCACGATGAGTTACAGTAAAAACGAAAAAAAAAAAAAAAGGAAAAGAAATAGAAACAGAAACAGCAACATAAAAAGCCAGAAATCAAATCTAAACTAAAACTACATCATGAGGCATTTAAGTGGCATTCCCACACACACAAACACACACACTCGCTCGATAGCAGCAGCAGCATCGAGTGAAACAGCCAAGCGTATCCTGACGTTATCCACCCACCCGACGAGGAGCACAAGCAGGAGAAGCGGGAGGAGGGGGATGAGGACGAGAAGGATGAGGAGGACGAGGAGGACGACGCTTGTTTGGCGCTCGTAAATGCCTCATGTGCGTTTATATTGAAACAGATGGCTCCGCCAGTCGTTGCTGCGAACCCCTCCTTCATGCCGCACCATGCCAGCCCTGCTTCCCTCCCTCGGAGTTGCTCTCAAGTGCCTAGTCAATGTTGGCATACTCGATGTTGTTGTCTTTGATGTTGTCCTTTGTGAAATTGTTGCGGTTTGCAATTTGCTGCAAATGACACTTGTTGGGACAGAGACACTGACTGTCTGTCCCCTCCCTGGAATCCCCGTCTACCCGTTGGCAGCCATGTTGGCCTCTGGTTGATGGCTGCCGTTGCGTCGCTTCGCTTGGCATTGCTTCCTGAGTGCGTGCGTGCGTGCGACTGCGATGCGCATCAACCACCAAAAACAGGACACGCAAGGAGCAAGCAGTGAGCAGCAAGCAGCAAGCAGCAAGGAGCAAGCAGCAGCGGCAGCAGACAAACACACACGCCCGTGAGCCAACGATCTACCCTCCAACACAGCACCCCCCTCCTCCCCTCCCCCGTCCACGTCCACGTCCACGTCTCCTTTCCCGCCCTCTCGGGGCAATAATTGCCTATGCAGCTCCCCTTCTCCCCGCCTTCCTTGACACTTTGGGGCTAATACAATTTATACACTTGGCTTGGCGTCGTTTCGGTTTGGCTCAGTGCCACGCCTGGCAATATGGCTATTGGGGCGGCTGAGGCGGGTGGGTTAAGGGAATGGGCGGCTGGGATTTTGTGGCAGGACATGCTGCGGGCAGGCGGGACACGATTGTCAGCCAGTTTTACGGTTGGATCAATGTTTATGCCGTTACACACACACACACACACACACACAGCCAAACACACACAATCACAGCGAGGCATTTATCCTTGTTACACGAAGCAAACACACACACACACACACACACAAAACACGCCTCCCCCGCACCCCCTGCCCTCCTTTGGCCGCACTGGCACCCCTCTGGTGGAGCAGCGCCCCGCAAAGAGCTTTCTCGTTGGCTTTTGGCGACGTTCGTAAATTGGAAAATTTTTGCCGTGCTGTGTGTTTGAATGTTTGCTTGGATACACAGTAATCGCTCGCTAAACGGAATTTTCACAAATCACACTCACATTGAGCAATTACAATTCTTATTCGAGATACGCAGATATATCTTGAATTTAGTTATTTCAAATATTGTTCATTACGAAAGCAGAGCTCCGCAATAAATATTTACATTTACTAAAATCGCATACAAATTTGCAAATGTTTGCAATTTTGACGTGCTCATATTTTGGATAAAGTTTTAATCTGGACTCAATGCCTGAGGCCGTGGAAAATTGTGAAGCATCCGATATCCACTTTTGCGAGTGACCACTTTATGCTGTTAGTGTTGTTGTTGCTGCTGTTGTTGCTGTTGCAGCTACACACATATATTTATTGTATCTATCGCCTGGCGTTCCGCTCGTTGGGCCACCCACCAACCACCTCAACCAACCTCCTCACCGCCCCTCGTCACTCCGTCCTTTGGCTCCGTCGTTGTATCTAATAAACCTTAAATGAAGGCAATATTGTGGGGTTGTTTTGGGTTAATATTGAAACGATAAAATTGAATTGAGCCGTATGCCACAACGACAACAACAACAACAACAACAACAACAACGCAGACGTCCCTGAAAGTTTTGTAAGCTTTTTTTTTGCCTTGTTTTTTCTTCTTTTTTTTGTTGTATTGCTCAACTTTTGTGAGTTGTAATGACACTTTTAGCTGACTTTGTAGCCATTTTGCTTGCTATCTCTATCGCTTCCTAGCTCTGTCTCTTTCACGCACTCCCACTCTCTCTCTCTCTCTCTCTCTCTCTCTCTCTCTCTCTGTGTCTGTTCGTGTTCTGTGTGTGTTCATTTCCGTTTCCGTTGCCATTGAAATTATGTTGTTGGCTGTCTTTGTGTTTAGCTGCTTGCGGTTCTTAATCAATTTTTAAAAACATTTTTCCCATAACTTTTCTATCGCTGTGTGTGTGTGTGTGTGTGTGTGTGTGTGTGTGTGTGAGGTTCCCTGATACATATGTATGTGTGCGTATTTAAGTATTATAAGTTCTCAGCCAAATTGTTGCCTTGATGCAACGACCGATAACTTTCTCAGTAATCAAGCGATAACCATTTCGATAAATTAAGTTTGGTAATTAATTGGTCTATTTGCATGATGAATAAACAAATAAAGGAAATGTGTTCATTTTCAAAAATTGTATACAATTTTCCAATAAATATGCATTTTCGATTCAATTGCCAAAGTGGCTTGACTTGAAGTTTGTCGTTTGCCTACTGTCGCCTACTGTCGGTTCCATTACAGTTAACACCTTGGCGTCTTCCATGCTTTCGCACTTGCCCCGTTTGGTTGTTGCAAGCTGCAAGTGGCAATTGCGAAGCCGCGTGTAGACAAAAGATAATTTAAATGCCGACGGCGTTTTATTAGCCAGCAACACTAACCAAAAGCAACGACAACAACAACAACAACAACAACAACAGCTGCGGCGATTTATTGTTGTTGTTGTTGCTGGTGTAGCCAACGTTTTTTTTTATTAATTGAAAAGTTAATTAAAGGTGATAAAAATTATACATGCCACCGATTTTCGCGCTGCAGGCGTTCGCCAGCGACAGCAGCCCCAACAACAACAACATTGGCAGCAGCAACAATGGACAAGCCAGTAGCAAAAAAAACACGTTTCAATTACATATACGCGCTTGTGTGCGTGTGTGTGTGTGTGTGTGTGTGTGTGTACTAATTTGATATGTATATATTTTTGATACATATTCATATGCAACATGCAGTGGGGCCAACGGGCAACGGATAGTTTGTTCAGTTTCAACAGCAGCAGCAGCTCGATCGCAGAGGACATCGTCAGCAGCAAGTGATTGGGCCATTAATAAATTAGAATCGAAAGTTAAAGTTAAATGTTTGGGGCTGTTGTAATACATTTTATAGATTCAAATTTGCCTCCCATTTTCTTTCAATTTTACGCACAGCATTTACAACAAGTTGTCCCCCCTCTCTCTCTCTCTCTCTCTCTCTGTCTCTGCCTCGGTCTATCTTTCACTCGCTTACATTGTGCAGGCACCGTGGCTAAAAGCTAATGCAGAAGCTGAGCAGCAACAGCAGCAGCAGCCGCCGCAGTCGACGTTGACGTCGCCATAGTTTGTGAAGCCAACCGAGCGAAGAGTCCGATGATGTGTGCGAGTGCGAGCGAGACAGTGTGCGCGCCCAGCTAGCAAGTTAATTAAATCCTCATGTATTAATCACGGCACCTACCTTTACCGACGCCAACCCACAACCCACTGCCCCCCCTCTCTGTCTCTCTCTCTCTCTCGCTCTCTGTTGCTCTCTCACAAGCTGCATGATGACGCTCTATTAATCGCCATCGTCCGAAAATAAACTCGTTGCTCGTATGTCCTGGCATCTCTCTCTCTCTCTCTCTCTCTCTCGCTTTCTCTCTCACTGTGTGTGTCTCTGCCTCTCCCTCTCTCTCTCTCTCTCTCTCTCTCTCTCTCTCTTCTGAGGGCAACTTCGGTGTCTGGCAACACAGTTTCGAGGTTGAGTTTCAGTTTGAGTTTGAGTTGGAGTTGGAGTCTCAGTTTCAGTTTCACTGTCTGCGCTTGCGTGATTCTGATGGCAAATTAATTCCTTGGTAATTTGTTTTGATGTGATGTGCGACTTGAAATTGATTGAGATTGTGTTGTTGTTGCTGTTGCTGTTGCTGTTGTTGCTGCTCTGGCTCGGGCCAATAACAGCAACAGCAACAACAACAACAACGGCTGAGAATTCATTAAAGCAGCAGCAGAAATCAATTTTTATGCTGAGCTTTATTTTGCGCTCCGCTTTCTGCTTTGATTTTGTTGTCGCTCTTGTTGTTGTTGCTGTTGTTGTTGCTGTTGTTGTTGCTTAGCTGTTTTGCGGCTCACTTTAGTTATGTTGTTCTCGTTGTTGTTGTTGCTGTTGTTGTTGGGTTAACGCATAAATCATAAGCCATGGCCCCAGACATGCACACACACACACACACACACAGAGGCAGGCAGGCAGGCAGGCAGGCAGGCACAGACACACACACGTAAATGACTTTCAATTAATAAACTATTGTTTATATTAATAGATTTTTCGCTGTTGCTCTTTGCCAACTGCGCATTATATTAATTTGTTTGCACATTTCATTTCGCACACAAATTTATACATGGCTTAAAATGAACAAAATGAAATTCACTTCGAAATCTGACCATGATAAATCAAATTTGATGAGTTGTGAGTTGTGAGTGAAAAGGACATACAAAAAAGTACTTTACATGAGCAATTGAGCCAACAGTTATAATTATAGGCCAATTTATATATACATATATACAATCCCTTGCAGGCCGCAAGCTTTACTATATGGTATACTGAGTGAGTGCTGATCAGATGTACTTTTCCATACTATATGCTTCAAATTTCAGTTTTTGCTTTCTTGGAATATTTACACAAATTAAAAAAAAATAATAATAAGAAAATAGTGGTTTGGAAATGCTGCTCGCTTTTGTTTGCGTTTCATTTCGCAGTTTGTTCGCTGCCAGCAAATGTATCGCTTAACAATCCAATCAAGTTTCAACCACCCACTTAAATTGCATGCATATCTGGCTGGGGCCTAAACCTTAAACAAAATTTGCCTTGCACCTGCAGCAGTTGCTGCAATCTCACTCGCATTGCATGCAGATTTCCGCTGACTGAGATTCAAATGGGGCTCTCCATTGCGGTTCTCAGCCAAAGCTGGTTGACGCCCACTCGATGTGGACGTGGCTCGTAATCAAATTAAGTAAATTACAAGCTCTCCAATGTGCAAGACTCGTGTTTTGCCCGACTAATAACTGCCGAAAAGCAGGACTTCTCTCTCCCTCTCCCTCTCCCTCTCCCTCTCCCTCTCTCCCTACTTCCCAGAGTGCGCCTCATCCGGCTGGCAAGCAACCTACTGGTCACCCTCGAACCTGCGATCGTGTGATCAGTGAAAGGAGGCAACCAGCAAACAGACCACAACACAACACAACACAGCATCGCCAACCAAGTTAAGAACTTAATTTGAAGCTTTAGCTCCGACTCTGTTCGTATCTGGCTCTCTCTCTCTCCTTCGCTCTCTCTCTCTGTCTCTGTTGCTCTTGCTGTGTCGCAGTGTGAGAGCATCTGTCGTGCGCTGGCTGATCTTTGCCGCGCTTCCTTTCTAAATTGATTTTGAAAACAAAATGATCGTAAATTTTGATCGCCTTTGCAGCCTCTGCAAATTACTGAGCTTTTGCCAGAAACTGAAACCAGACCCGCCCTGATCATCAGTTGTTCATGTTGTTGTTGTTGTTGCTTGTTGCTTGTGCCTTGGCTTTTATGGGCCTTGATTGAGTTGTCATATTTTATTACCGAAAATTTGAGACAACGCCACAGCGACTTTGGCTCGCCAGCGCAGCGAAACGCTTGCCATGGCGAATTGCCGGCGAAGTTGCCTCACCTTGCCTCGCCTCGTCTCGCGCCGCAACGCAGCTGACTGCGACGCTGGCCGCGCTGTCGTCAGATACATACGCTTAACACCTGTGTTCGCTGTTGCTTGCAGTCTCAGCATGCATACGTATGTGTGTGTGTGTGTGTGAGTGTGTGTGTGTGTGTGAGTGAGTGTGTGTGTGTGATATTCAGGTGATAATATGCCCGCCATTTTCGTAATGGAAAGTAATTATTGTTTGCGGCAACGAATTACAGTAATCGTCATAAAATGTTTCCCCATGACTGCCTACAGCAAACCAGGCAGTCAGGCTGGCGAGGGAACGCCAACGACCAGGCAACTGCCCAACACCAAGACCCAACAATCAGCGGCAGTAAACAGCAACAGCAACAACAACAAACAGCAACAACAAACAGCCGCTACGGCAGCCGTTGTCCGATGTGCCCTGCTATAATCAAGGGAAATAACATTTTCAAGCAGCGTTAAAACTAACATTAATTATGTCCGAAACGAACAAAACGATCAGCGAGAGTCAGACTCAGAGTCAGAGCCAGAGTCAGAGCCAGAGTCAGAGCCAGAGTCAGAGCCAGAGAGCAAGGCGAAGACGTTGTTGGGCTGACGCCCAGCCGCCACTGGATGTGAAGCAGGGCGAAAAGGAAAGCACGCCAAATTGGTCAAAAGCATGGTCAAAGAAAGCCCGAGACTTGGCCAGCCAATATGAGCACGACGACTCCCAAAAAACACACCTATTCCGTCTTAATATGTACGAATATGCTCCAAAAATTGGTACTTTGTTGAGATTCTTCAGGCAAAAGCTGGAGTTGAGTGGAGTTGAAAGCAACATTTGCATTTTGGCAGTGCATATTTTATGGCATCGTTTTTTTTTTTTAAATTTTGTCCAAATGAATATAGCCAAGTGGCAAGCGCAATCGGGTGAGAGTGCCAAAGTGGGTAGAAAGTATCATAAAACTCTTCTTCTTCTTCTTCTTCTTTTTTGCTGCTGTTGTTGCTGTGAAGAATTTGTTGTGTTGCATGCAGGTGGCGCCACCTAGCGCATGGAACAGATAGAGCAGAGGTGCACAGGTGCAGGCGAGCGCAGGCCAAAGTGGCAAAATGGCAGCAAAATTAAGAAATTGAAAAGCAAATGTGCAGCTGAAGATGCGTCGAATGCACGCAGGCAGCGTATGCGTAAGGACGTTGCTCCAGAGTTACGCCCTAGACGCGCAGGCGCAGCGAATGCAGCAGCTCGAGCAGCAGCAACAGCAGCAGCAACAGCAGCGGCGGCGGCGGCGGCGGCGGAGTCGTTGCTGCAGGCGGCCAGCAACAAAGTTGCAATTGGGACTGGGAGCTGCAGCAGCGACGCCAACGCCAAACCGAACCGAAAAAAAAACAAAAGCAAGCAGCAAGCAACAAGCTAGGAAGGTGCGAGCGAGAAAGCGAGCGAGCAACGTTAATAAGAAATTAATGTCTTGATCATTTTCGATCGTTATGTAAATCAATCAGGCAAATTATAGCTCAGGGGCTTGCCACAATAATTAGACCCTATTCGTAATGCAGCCGCAAAGGCTGCAACATCAGGCCATTTGGAGCGAGCGAGATCGAGATCGAGACCGAGACATCTCGGGAGAGAGAGAGAGAGAGAGAGTGTGAGTGAGAGGGGAGTTGGGAGTGGGGAGGGGGAAGATGGCAGGGGTAGCGAGGGGAAGACAAAAACTGCGTTAAAGGCTCCGATAGTCATGGCGTGCAGACGACGCAGACGCTGACGCGCCCCTCGATCGCAAAAAAGCAAAAGAGCAACAAAAAAAACAAAATGATAAAAAAAGGCAAGCAAGAGTGCTCTAGTCGAGAGTGCCCAACTAGCAGATACCCTGTACGCTGTCGGGAATTTCTGTCGCAAGGACTTTGTCACATGTGTGCTGTTCCCCATTTTATATTTAAATATTGTTAAATCAATTCGATTGAAGAAAATGAAGAATGGGCTAAAATAAAATGGGTAGGCTCAGCGCAATATGCCTTTTAAGTATTTATTTTTTTTTGTTGGGTATAGAGCAGAAAAAGAGGAAACATTTTTGTTGGCATGCAACGCCTTGATGTCTTCTTCGTACTTTGCGCTGGAGTCAAAGTCGAAGTCCAAGTTGGAGACGGAGTTGCAGATGGAGATGAAGACGGAGACGGAGACGGAGACGGAGTAGGAGCTGCAGTCGACGTCTTCATTAAAACAACAAAACATTTATGCGCCGCTTTGGCATGTCGTCGTCGCCGTCGTCGTCGTCGTCGTTGTTGCTGATGTCGATCGCAGTCAGCGATCGTTTGAGAGCTTTTCGTCAGAGCAAAGGCAAAGGAGTCGAGAGCCTCTGTGGATGTCGATGTGGATGTGGCAGCAACGTAACAAGATGCGTAAAAATTATTGATTTTCCTTGACTTGATTGTTGTTGGCTATCAAAATTTAATCATAACATGCAACACGAGACCAAACCAGCCCACAGAGCGACAACGAGAGAGAGAGAGAGAGAGAGAAAGCGGACAAGAGGATCAACTGAAACTGCTGCTGCTGCTGCTGTCGATTGCTGGCAACAACAACAAGAACGGCAACATGTTGCCAAGTTAACCACTTGAATTTTCAATTTTGCATCGCAGCAGCAAGGCAAGTAATTTGCTGCGTTGACGTGCCTGGCGTGGCAGATGAGCAATGACCCGGCACCCATCTAAAAGAGCGAGCGAGCGAGCGAAAGACCGAGATGAGAGAACGTGCAACGTGCCTTGCGTCGTCTCGTTGCTCGTCGTGTCGATCAATTCGTTTTAATGCAAACAACTCATATAAATTCATGTTTCAAGTTGGCAGCAGACGGACACGCTCGTTCTTCATGGCAAGTGCAAGTCAAGCTAACCGACGCCAGATCGGCAGATTGAAGTGCCCCCAATGCCCAGATCCTGCACACACACACACGCACACACATACTCTCTCACCCCGTGTGTGTGTGTGTGTGTGTGCACTCGGGTCAGTCACTCAGTTGTTGGACCTCTCCAATTACCGCCGTGCCAAGTGTAAAGAAATTCATTAATTTAAGTGCCACACATTTGTTGCCCACTGTGCGGCTCCCTCTCCCCACTCCCCTCTACCCACTCCACTTTCCACCCTCCACTCTCCTTTCTCCGCTATTCGCTGCCTGCTCCTTTGAGCCAAGATCTCCGGCTGAGTCAATGGGTGTGTGTGTAAATGCAATGCAAATGTAATAGCAGCATCTGTTTAACCTGGCCAATTACAACCCAGTCAGAGATGACAAGAAATAAATTATGCCATAACCCCTCGACCCAACCTCTGAGTTATGGGGCCAGCTGTAAATCTTGCGAACGAAGATTGCTATTCAACGTTTACGAATATCGCTCATCGAGCAATTGAAAAACACAAAAAAAGAATTGCATTTCAAAGGAAAACTTGAATTGAAGAATTGATCAAATAAATAGGCATTTTTTAAGTTAGTTTAAACCGATCAATTTCAATACATTGCCTTCTAAATAGGTGAAGGGTTATTTTCCTTAAATAGTTATTTCTCCACGCAGATAGACATTGTAGGATCATAAACACTAATCGAGGTTCATTAGCACTGGACTTAGGATCAATCAAAACTTACGATCGAATTGCTTGATGCATTAAGAGTTCTAAAATGCATCAATTCCAAGAGACAATAAATCCTTTAGAGATCTGGGCTATGTTGGACGGTTTTGTCATTGCATTCTGCAGATTGCCGGAAATTCCCACGGCTCACACTCGCTGCTCGTGTTGAGGCTCGGGCTGAGCGTTTAGCGTGTGGTGTGCAAACAATTTAACACACTCCAAAGTTACAGACGCAGTTCCTCGACTCTCGGACAATTCATCAAAGTGAACCAACTAGAAGCAGCAGCAGCAGCAGCAGCAGCTAAACGACTTTGACAGGCAATGAAGAGCGGGCAGGGAAAGGGGTTACCAGCAAATAGAACAACAACAAAAACAAATATTGTATGGATGGATGGATGTAAAAAAAAGGAG